>CM039612.1:11536759-11574574 GCA_022457205.1 Saccharum spontaneum
ACCTAGCGTTGGTGGATGATCTCTTAGTTTCAAAGCACACGTTGAGATCTCATGCTTCATGTGTTTAATGCTCATTGCCAATGTATGCAGATATGATTTGCTATGTCTTGAAGGATTAGCAAGAGCTCTTCGTGTTTTCACGGGGACTGAAGCAAGTCCTGTATTCCAAGTTTCATCCATCCCTCGTAGTTCAATTCTTCAGATGCATGTCAAACCAGAGGTAAGTTCATGTTCCTTGGACTCGCACTGCATTTCAAATAATATCCTAGAAGAAAAAGCTAGATTTCTTCAGTTTTCTATTTCTAAGTAGTGCATTACAGGTAGGCTGTAGAGAAAATTGTACGGCAGCACTGTTTGGTGTATGTTATAACCTGGCAATGCTCTTGAACGCTCTTGAACCAGTTGATTCTTTTTTGATTTTTGGATATGGAATGTTATGTCTCAGGAATAATGGAAAAATGATGTGTGAAATGGCCATTTTTAAGGGAAAAAGAAGCAATACCCTACTTGCATTTTCCATGCCATTAAATATGTATATATATTTTTTTGGTGCATGCTCTTTGTAATGTTTTATTATTGTTCTGAAAACGATTATAGCTTGAAGCTGGCGCTAAAATGTCAAGACATTTACATATTCATGATTTTGATATTTGCCTGTTATTACTAATTCTAGGATCTATGTATTAATGGATTAGTGTTGTATTTGCTAATGTTAACGCTGATCATATTCTCCAGACTGGTATTATTTATGTTCTTATTTCTTCCAATGTAAGCCTTGATTTGCTGTTCTTTTTTTTCAGACTTCAAAAATTAGACCATATGTAGTTTGTGCTGTCCTAAGAGGGGTAACATTTGATGAAGCAAGATACAACAGCTTCATTGATCTTCAAGACAAACTCCACCAAAATATCTGCCGGTATAGTTTATTTTATTGTCTTTTGCTTTTCATTGTATTGATATCAAGATTGTACTCAATACAATGATTAATTAACTCAGACTACTTCATGATGGATAACAGGAAGAGAACTCTTGTTGCTATTGGCACCCATGATCTGGACACTCTGCAAGGACCCTTCTCATATGAGGTAAAATTATCAACTTATCACAGTGCTGCAATTAGCTAATTTTGTATCTCAATCTTGGGTATTATCTTATTCGCCCTGCATTCATGGTAATGGACTTGCACACTGTTCCGATGTTTGTATGTTCCATTTTTTTTGTGCATCCAATTTCCCCCCTTTTGACGGGGCAAATGATTATGTCTCATGGTATGTGCTTGTGGCCTTGCACTATCAAGGCAACTAACTGCAATTACTTTTATACCATTGTATGAAAAGATAAATGCAAGGACATGTTGGTGCCTGTTTGGTTGATTTTATTCTTTCTCCATTGAGGTGTAGAAGCTCCCTTCCACTGGTTTTGAATTTTATTTTTGCGAAATTTGAGTTTTTCTAAAGTCAGTTGGCAGATTAAACCGCCAAGTGTGTTGCCTTCTTGGGGGAATTTTAGAGTAAATCTTGGACTGTAATGTGTTCTATGATCTTAGTTGCAGAAAAGAGCCATCCTTTTTTCACCAGTCACAGTTAACATGATACCTTATGGTCATAATAAGGTGTCTCAAAAGCCTAAATCAATCAAATCTTATTTTGTTTTGCTGTTTTTTTTTTAAAGGACATACAGCAGGGGAGGCTCCTACTGCAAATTTTATTAAAATAACAAAGGCACAAATGTACTGAACAAAAGGACGAAGCTAAAGTGAGAACAAATGGAGAAGGGAACTAACCAAGCTCCTCTCAGGGGAGGACAGGGAAGAGAGTTAGGAAAGTGACTGGATCCAGTTTAGGAACATAAGTCAGTTGCCGTTATTTATTCTATGAGATTGGAGTCTTGCTTCATCTAGGAAGTCCTTGTTTTGCTGCCTTTTTGGGGCAGATTGCTCATCGGGAAGTGGATCAGCAAGATAGTGCCCCACTGAACTTGTCTACAGTGGGGCTTCAGGAAGCATTTATGGCCATAAAATCCGAGTTTGTGCCACTAGCCAAAAACATGTATTTTCCTCGAATTTTAATCAAAAATAGGCTTCAAGCCCTTTTTGTATGGATAATAGAAATTTCATCTTGGCCAGCTTACCAAGAAGACAATTTGGAGGAAGTTTAAGCACTACTCCCTATGCTTTCGAGTTTATATTTGTTTAGAATGCATGACAGCATGTATATATGAAAGTATTAACTAGTTTTTCACATAATAAAAGTGATAATAAACTGTTATTTTAATACCCCTTTGACTAGGAAAAGTAATAACCATTGGTGTATACTGCAGTTTGAATATCCAAACAACTATTATGAAGAAACTATCATTTAGCTTTTAGCATGGAGGAACCTTAAACAGTTTTAACTTAAAGATTCGTGGCTTTATAACTAGCTTACAGCTGAATAATTTATTTACGTTAGTCAATATTTCGGCGGAGAAGCTAGATTTCTGAGGAACTGGTTGACTGTTATATTTAGTACCATGCATATATGAACAAGCCTCTTAAATATAACATTTTTCGTTGTTAACCAAAGATATAACCATTGCTGACATGTGGCTATATAAATACCACTGATGGTTTCTCTCATCCTTTATATCTTACATTTGATTTTTTTTTTCTATCCCTAGGCTCTACCACCACATGAAATCAACTTTGTCCCATTAAAGCAGGTAAAAGTAATTGATTTAGTTCAATCAGATGTTTTTTATGTTATATTACTCATTGATTTCTGATCATCATTACAATTTTTAGTAAGTTGCTGAGAAGGCAACATTTTTGGACTCACTGCTGTAACTTTTGTATTATTCAGGAGAAAAGCTTCAGAGCTGATAAACTGATGGAATTCTATAAAGTAAGTAGCTACATCAGAGTGTTTGTTGTGTCCTTGTGCACTAAATTGGGCCATGTGTCAGGATGGAAACTGTTATTTTTTGAAGTTTTACGCTTAATATCATAGGTTCTAGATCTTAATACTATTCTTTTAGGTGCTCTGTCCTTGTATATTTTATTACTGACATCTCTTGCTTTGTGGCAGTCAGACATGAAACTGAAGAAGTTCTTGCATATAATTGAGAATTCTCCAGTGTACCCAGTTATCTATGATAGCAACAGGTAAAACAATGACATGCTCTTATCATTTCATTTGTTGACCTCTTTCTTTCAAAGCCTATGATCTTTTTGGAAAAGACTAATAATTACTAGAGAGGAGAACAATAATTAAATCGAAAGATTCTGTTGACACAGCTCTCTGGAAATTCGTCTATCTAGTTAAACTTCAAAAACATTGTTCATTTTTAAAGGAAAAGCTGTTCTCTTAAATATATTCATTTTACTGATAAAGTGGCCCATGTTCCATCATGAGTGCCATGCTTTCTTTAACGTTTATGATATAGAAACTGTTAATACTGGTGTCGCTGCACAGCTGACATTGCAATACTTTGCAGGACTGTATTATCATTACCTCCTATCATCAATGGTGCACATTCAGCTATCACCCTTGCAACAAGGAATGTCTTTATTGAATGTACAGCTACTGACCTTACCAAAGCAAATATAGTGCTGAATACAATGGTGGGTGATGTTATGCTGTATTTTAGATGGGAACATGTCCTCTAGTTAATGAAGTTTAAACTTATTGTATTGATGCGCTTGTTACTTATATTTCTAGGTTACCATGTTCTCTGAGTATTGTGAGACTAAATTTGAAGTGGAACCTGTTGAAGTGGTACATTATGATGGCAGGAAAACAGTTTACCCTGATCTTTCATGTTACAAAATGGATGTTTCATTATCTGATATTCTTGGGCCTATTGGCATTTCCCAGGACGAGAAACAGGTACCTGCAAGTTCCTGAAAGTTTTAGCAAGGATGTTTTCAATCTGGATTAATAACTATGCAATCCGTAACTGTAGGTTGTGTGTCTTTTGAATAAAATGCAACTGCAAGCTGAAAGTCACTTATTGAAGGGGGAGCCTCGCATTTCAGTGTCTGTTCCTCCAACAAGAAGTGATATTCTGCATGCCCGTGATTTGTCGGAGGTATATCTGCTATTATCTAGCTGTTCTTTCAACTGTTTTTGTAGGTATTTGTTTGCTGTCACTGTTAACTGGTTTAATTTCTATTTGGCTTCTACAAAGGACGTTGCTATAGCTTATGGATTCAATAATGTGCCAAAATCAAAGCCGAAGTGTATGACAATAGGAGGAAGGCAACCATTAAACAGGTTCTCAGATAAAATTCGTGCCGAGGTACTTTAGGTATCCGATATGTCTTTGTGGCATCTTGCTGATATTTGATGTCTTTGTGTTTTTATCTGTTCATCAGTTGATCTTTACTGAAAAGTCTTTTGTGGCCAGGTTGCAAGAGCTGGTTATATGGAGGTGCTCACATTTATCTTGTCTTCACACGAAGAAAACTTTGACATGTTAAACAGAACAGATGACAAAAGTAAAGCAGTCATTATCGCAAACCCTCGCACTTCTGAATTCGAGGTAAATTGTCCCCAATTTTATCGTCACCCACACCGGTGCTGGGTGCAGCCATCAGTCAGCTCTCCTATGTGCTCTCAATTGACTATAGTGCAAAGAATATTGTAAATTTTTGGTTGATTGATGCCCTTCTTGCAAAACAAAAAAAAAGTTAATTCATAAACTAATTGCAGGATAATCATTCTTGTAATCCTATCATTTAAATTTTGACTGTTCCTCCTTATCTGACTTCTCAGCCGTATCTTTCATTTTAATTCTGCATGTTCTACACAGAAAACTAGGGGCGGGCATAATTAACCAAACCTGAGAAACAGAGCTGAACTAACCCAGACCGAATCTGAAATAACAGTTGGTCTCTAATTCGGCCTCAAGAACTAACTAAATGAATTAAGTCCCTGGTTAATCCGAAATGACATTTGGTCTAGCCCAATAACCCTTCCCAACCCTCTCTCTGTATAAGTCTATAAGAGATATCTCACTCTGATTCCTCACCACCTGCCCCCAATCCGTCCACTTCCCTGTCCTCTTTAGCATCGTGGCACATAGCGACAAGAGGCTACGCCCCCCTCCTCCTGACTCCACTCAGTAGTGCCTCAGCAGGTCTGCCTTCTCCTGCCTGTGGCCTGCGCCTTCTCTCACACATGTAGAGCTGTTGATAAATGATTAGCGGCTGCCCTGGGAGATGAGGTTGCCCTCTGAGCTGCGGCGATGGTTGGCCGAGGCAGCCACCTGATGTCAAACTTAGCTGACGGCAACGGCTCCTACCTGCTGTCGGCAGATGATTTGTGCTTCATCCTTTGTTGATCTGTGCTTCATCATGCTCATTTGTGTCCACTTATAAAATCTACCATTATATTACATAGGTGATTTTTTGATTTCTTTTTCGATGTGTGTATTGCTAACTTGGTTAGTTCAGTCATGGCCGAGACCGAACCGAACTAACTGAGACCAAATTTGCTTCATCTCGATAATTTTTAGGAACCAATCAGTACCCAGTTTTGGATACCTGAAATTCGAGGAAAACCGATGAGACGAACCCATTGATTGGGTCTGACCGAATGTCCGCCTACTGACAACTCATGTTTTGTCTCCATATTTGATTGCCAATGAAATAAACATTGTTCTACAATGTCATTCGTTTGCTATAATCATTCTTTTACTTGTTATCTTGTTGGTTTTTTATAATCATTTTTTGTTGCTGTTATCTTGCAGGTTGTTAGAACTAGTCTGATGTCGTGTTTATTGAAAACACTGAAACATAATATAGACCATCCAAGACCTATAAAGGTACTTTTTGAAAAGAAGCAATATTTATATTTGCTATATAAGGAAGAAACCAGAAAGAAAAACTTCAAATTTCTGTTGCTGTCAGTAGCTTCATTTTGCCTGGTGTTTTCCTTCCCTTCCAACTTAATTGTGATTGCATGACAATACTCCTTCAAATACTACATTTCAACCATAGTATAAGCCCATTTAGGATTTCTTGATCAAACCTTGTAAACATAGACAATGAATATCTAAAAAATCAAGTAGATTGGTAACATAAGTTTTATGTTGCTAGATTAGTTATAAAAAAAAACTTTTTATAATATATAGCTCTTTCTATTTGGAACAACATGTTATTTAGAATATTACCTGTCAAAGTGTCATTGGAGACCATGTGTTAATGTTCTAATAATGGATTTTGGCCTTTTGGGATTAGAGAAAGTAACTATCTAGTCCTTCATTTTTACCCATGTGGACTTTAATTTATCAATACATAATCAATTTTAAATGGACGAGCTTTATACAGCTTCTAGTGTTGGATATGCCCAAACAGTTACTGTTGCCATGGTTACGATCTTCCTTCTAGATGGAAATTGTTCCCATGATTTTGATCTTTCAAATATTTCTCATTGTAGATTTTTGAAGTTGGTGATGTTGTGATGCTGGACTCGTCACGTGATGTTGGTGCCTCTAATAATCGCAGGCTTGCAGCTTTGTACTGCAATAGGGTTTCTGGATTTGAGGTATACACTTAAGGAAAAGAACATCTGTATAGGCATGTATTTACATAGCTTCTATGTAGGCCTCTGCTAACTTGATTAAATTGTCCAGGAAATTATGGGATTGGTGGATAGTATTGTCAAAGTTGTCAGAGCTCCGCATGTCAACTTTGGCGAGAATTACTATGTACCTACAGATGTAAGTGTAGCTTCATAAATTGACTTGTATTTTGCTTTTGTCAACATTTATATGCTGATTTCATTTCTTTAGGAACCTGAGTTCTTCCCGAAAAGACAATGTAAAATTGTTACAAGTGATGGCAAGCAAGTTGGCTACTTAGGAATTGTCCATGCTGAGGTACTTACTCTGCCTCACTTTTGAATGCTGTTATAACCTGTGCTGCTTAAGTACCAGTGTGAATGAAGATTTCTGAGGATGAAATGAATAAAGTTAGCACCATATTATATTTTCTTTTTGTTAGGTAGCACAATCTTATACGCTTGAATTATGAGCTACTCCAATTCCATAATTGTTTTTTTATACTAAGAGTAAGAGATGGTACTGGCAGAAATAAGAACTTAGGAACACAAATGATATTATCTGAGAATAAGAAAATCATAACATGGATACACATTGTGATTTGTTTTGCCAAATTTAATATCACTATTCCTTCAGTGGTAGTCATACTCTGTGTTTCTTGCAGGTGCTAAGGAAATTCGGCATTCCGGATCCCTGCACTTTCGTTGAGATGGACCTCGAAGCACTGTTGTAATGCCGTCAACCTGAAACAAAGGAATGCTTGAAGCTGATACCTGCCACATATTGGTTTTGTTCAGTAAACATGGATGTGGTACCAGCAAGAAATGCATACTACCGAAGCTGGAATATGTCAATGCACTTCTCAATTGCATTGGATTTTGCTATGGGGAAAAGCGTGGTGCAGCGATACAGCAAATACCCTGCCTAATTTTTGTGTTAGGGACTATTTTCACTATGTTTCCATTGTAAGAGCTCATTCCTATCCAACATTCTATCAAAAGTGTACCTTATATCCTTTTGTAAACCATCGGGTGTCCAAAAGTTATTTCTGCAGCTCTTTGCACCTCTACATGAGATGACCATGATGTAAAGCAGCCTCGTAATATCTCCTTGTTGAAACACATTGGACAATGTTCCCATGAAAACCACCACTTTGTGATTGTGAATGAATTAAAGTTTGTCATAGTGTGTTTACATTGCAACTTTTCACGAATTCCTGAGTGGTGATACTTTTTGTCGCCCCCTGAGTCTGTTGAGTGAGAAGTGGGACACGTTTGTCCAGTATTTATCATATAACTTAATGGTGCTAATAACTCACTAATTAGGATGTAAGTCTGACACCGACTGTTTATCCTAGAATGTTCCAAAATTTTGCGAAAGTCGAGAACTATTGAACGATAGCTATCGTTGCTGTGGTCAAACAGCCAAACCACCACTAACGGAAAATCTAAAACTTGAAATCAAGTATCTCATTTGCATGTTAAAACTTGAGCTTAATACAATCTCAAATCTATCATCTTTTCCTATTTTAACTGGGAAGCGTCAAATATTAGAAGCTTTGATGATGATAGTCTACTCTCCCTTGTAAAGTCAATTTTGTTTTATTCGATTCGATGGCAAACTTTTTTTTTCCTAACTTTGACTAAGTTTTATGAAAAATACCCGTGCATGCACAACATCAAATTAGTTTTTTTTATTGAATCCAATTAATGCGAACTCAAATTCAAATGTCTATTTCCTTTCCTAATGAAAAGTTGCCGACATGGTTCCTCCAATTGGCTGGGTGGCTTCGAGCAGGAGGAGAGCAGCCGTCTCCGTTCGTCCTAGTCACCCCCAACTCCAGAAGCTCCCTCTCACGGCATCCAGACTCTCCAAAGCCTGGCATGGAAGCTCCATAGTTTAAACGCGCCCCTCTGACACGTGTCACCTTCCCGCCACACGTGTCCACACGCGAGCAAGCCTCGCACGTATTTAGAACGCGTCTTGCGACGACGATCCGGCGGCCTCTCTCCCGTCTGAGAGATCGACCTCGACTCGATCATCGCGCCACCAATACCAGGCAACCTCACCACTCTCACCGGGATCGTATCAGCCATGGCGGCCGCCGCGCACGAAGGCATCACCCACCGCGTGGCCACCAGCAGGGACGACGGCGGCGGCGCCAGCGACAGCACAGCCGCGGCGGCGGTCTCGGGTCCCATCAAGAAGCCGGGCGGTGGCGGCCGCGCCAGCAGCAGCAGGCGCGGGCTCCGCTCGCTCGCCGCCGCGGTGTCCCTCTCCGCGGCGCTGACGGCGCTGTCCTTCTTCGCCGCGAGCCACTCCTCGCCGTCGCGCAAGGCCGCCACGGCATCAACGGTGGCGGTGGTGCGGGCGGGGTCGGTGGCGTCGGAGGCGGTGCTGGCGCTGGCGGCGTGGATGGCGTGGGCGGAGGGTGGGGTGCACGCGCGCCCGGCCGCCACGCTGCTCCCCTACGCCGCGCAGCTGGGCGCGGCCCTGGCGTGGGCGCCGCTCGTGCTGGGCCATGGCGCGACGCGCGCCGGCCTCGCCTGCTGCGCCGCCATGGCCGCGTCCGCCGTGGCCTGCGCGCGCGGGTTCGGCTCCGTGAACCCTGTCGCTGGTGACCTCGCCAAGCCCGCCGTCGCCTGGGCCGTCATCCTCGCCGTCGTCAACTACAAGATGCTCTGAGAGCTCTCTCTCGATCGCGAACTTGCGTGCGTTGTTCATGTCCGATCCATCTTGTGCAGCAGGCCTCCGCACAGTTCTTCTTCTTCTTCTTCTTTGTCGCGAGTGCATGCACAGTGTTGGTGTGATACGTCTGTATACTGTATGACGCTTTCTAGCTACTTGCTCTACTACACATGTACTCTTCTTGCCGTGTGTTAACATTACATATCCTCTGTTCCTTGGTTTACTCTTGTGTGCATTACGATTGTGGTTTATATATATTTGGATTGGAAGAGATGGATGTATGCTGCATTGCTGCTGACAAGCCATTCGATCAGCGCAGGAATACAGCATCGCATCAGGTTGAAACAGTGTCTCTTTATCGACAGAATCAGAGGGAGAGAGAGAGGCGATAGATCTGAGCAAATGACAGCAGGCAAATTATAGAAGCAGAACAGAGCCCGACCTCCGGTGCATGATGAGCATCGCCACACCTCAGAATGCAATGCATATCAGCGCACCAAAGCACGAATACAATGATACAAAACCCCAGTTCATCTTAGCTTTCGAGATCACACGACACACTGATCCACATGTACCTGGCCCTTTTTTTTAGGCTTTGGTCGTCAGCTATTTGGGATTTCGTTGTCAACATCTTATTTGCAGTATTTAAGTCAGGGACGCCAACAAACGAAACATATTTGAGGTATGTTATGTTTCTTTGCTTGGTCCATCGAAACAAAAAAATTGTCTATCTCCATCCAATCCAACATGTAAAAGTATTAAGTAGCTACTCAAAACACATTCATCTCTCTTAAATGTAGAAGATCCATCCCCTCTCCTATCCAAGATTTCAACCTCTCCTATATAATCTTATGAAGAGTATCCACTTATGAAGAGTATTATTAATAATCTTTTCGAGGCGAAGAAGAAAAAGCCTCCCTACCCATTATAGAATATTAGAATATCACCTACTCCATAATAATACAAGATCTTCCAACCATTATAAAATTTCACTTAAATTATATACAAATCTATAGAGTCTGTCTAGCCAAGAACTAGTTCTTTTAGTCTCTCTCAATAACCAGATTTTTGTCCATCCACTTACACTGTCTTATAGTTATATTTACACCATTTTATTACTATATTTACAATAATTTCTTCATTGTAATTTATTAGACAGAGTGATGTAATTTGCGGATAACAGAACTTCTATTTCTATGGATTACGGATCTCAGAAAAATATACGCCAATTTTTTCAAAAAAAATATAAATTATTTTTTATGGATTACAGATATCAGAGAGATATATCAAATTGTTCACAAATTTCAGAAAAAAAATTCAAATTGCTGACACATTGCGTAGGGTTGTTCGCCTGGCTGGCCTTGGTGCGGGCGGTCTCGTCTCGCCCGGCGTGGGGTCACGATGCAAGCGGCGCGGGCCTATCTGCAAGCCTGCTAGGCCCGCCCCACAAAACAGGCCCATTGGACACCCACCAGCGACTTATTTTTTTGTTGTGGGCTAGGGCAGTTGGCCTGCTAGCGTACGCAGGCATTGCGGGCAGCCTGCAAACTCCTGCATATCCTACGACTCATCCTTCCGGCTCTCGTACCGTACGTGCTAGGCCGCCGCCGCCGCCACCTCCGCCGCTCCACCCGCGCCCATGGCCGAGGTGCCCGCTGTGGCACCGATGCCAGTGCCGGAGAAGCTCGTCGACGCCCCCGCCATCGCGCCGGCCAAGAAGAAGCCGTCGTCTTCACCGATGCCGGTGCCGGAGAAGACGGTCGACGCCCCCGCCACCGCGTCGGCCAAGAAGAAGTCGCCAAGGAAGAGGAAGGGCCTGCCGGACCTTGCTCCGGCCGCCGAGGCTCCCGTCGTCAAGAGGAAGGGGAAGGGCCCGCCGAACCTTGGTCCGGCCACCGAGGCCCCCGTTGCCAAGAAGCCTAGGACCGACGATGGGCGCACGTCCGCAGCCGAGCCCCCCCGATCCGGCGTCGCCGTCGCCGCCGCTACTCACATAGCAGTGCAGACCCTCCCCTCCGCGTCGTCTGCAGCCTTCGCGACGTTGCGGTACGGGTTGCCGGCCCCGAGGTCCACGCTGCCCGTGCTCCACAACGTGGACGCCGACGGCCGGACGCCGCAGCAGGTATTGCTGTTTTCTTTTGGAGAACGTGTGATGGTGTGGAGAACGTGTGGATCTGGTTTCCATTCTGATTACCTCAGTACTTCAGTTTTTCAATGTCCAGAGTTCAGTACTTAAATCATGTCTTAATTCTTTTATATTTAATAATGACAGGTAAGCCGAGAAAGCTGAGATCTATTATTTGGAAGGACATGGATCCCATCTATCAAGATGGTAAAGTCATACAAGGCCGATGTAAGCACTGCTATGAGGTATTTGCTGCTGCCCATACTTCAGGGACTAGTCATATGCGTAGACATTTGGAAATTTGTCATTGAGTTTCGCTTGAAGCAAGCATTTGGAGAGTATGGAAGTGTCCCACACCTTGATAAAGTGGATCAAGCTATTAGAAGATTGTTCAATGCCTACTTTGCTCAAATGGGAGGTTCTTCTCAAGTGGAGACCCACGGAG
This sequence comes from Saccharum spontaneum, assembly GCA_022457205.1. NCBI lineage: Eukaryota > Viridiplantae > Streptophyta > Magnoliopsida > Poales > Poaceae > Saccharum > Saccharum spontaneum. Next base: position 11,548,561 of record CM039612.1, read on the forward strand.
ATGATATGACAGTTGTTGGTAAAGGTCACTCTTGGTCTGATTGGAGTGAACACACAAGTGCCAAAAGAAAAGAAGAAAACAGCGAGTATGATAGGTATCTGCGTGATGATTTGTTCCCATATGATGATGAGAGTTTTGACATTCTAGATTGGTGGAAAATGCATGCATCGAAGTATCCAGCATTGGCTGCCATAGCACGTGATATCTTGGCTGTTACTGCTTCCACGGTACCATCTGAGTCCGCTTTCAGCACCGGTGGTCGTATTATCAATGATCACAGGACTAGACTTGCAGGCAGCACTGTTGAAGCTTTATTGTGTTTTCAGGATTAGCTACGAGCAGCTGGTATGCAATATGCTTTTAGTTTCCTTCGAGCATCTCTCTAATACATGTAAATATCAATTGATGGTGCATATTAATTTATAATTGCAGGTTCTTCATATTTAGACATTATATCAATTGACAACTTGGATAGCATCTCCAATGACTTATATCAGTAGCACATGTCTGGTAAGGTCCTGCTTATTTCTTTTCTTTCTAATCCTGGGAAAATATTGTTATTAGCACTGCTATTAGTTTGGTTTCTTTTTTTAAGAATCTTGGGAAAATATTGTTAGTAGCACTACTATTAGTTGATCTTTCTGTCATCATTGCACCTGCTCCAGAGTATCTGCCACCCCCTACTTGATGCAGCCAAAGCTACAGCCATCTGTAATTTAGTGTGTGCCCTTCATCCAGTATAACCCTGAACCAATGGATCTGCTTTAGTGGGCTTCTTTTCTTTGGACCCCATTCTGTACTTAGTCTGCTGAATGTGGTTATGACAATGTCATAGTCCCAAGCAAGGTTGCGAGCAGATGACAATGTCATACACATGACGCTGTATCCGTGTTGTCCAGTGATCAATAAAGTTAGCAGGTACCACTATCAAGGTGGCTGTAGATAAATAAAATCTTCTTGGTTTCTGAATTGATCATAGTAACATTATCTTTCAATATGTTTGTGAAAAATGTCACATTTTCCTCATTTCCAGGCAAAAAAATTTTCTTGTAAAATCCTGGCAAATAGGTTATCTTTATCTTAAAATCCCTGGATTCCTTCGGGGGGCAGTGCATTTCTGTCGTGTAGGATCAGTGTTCATAGTGCAAAACCACACTGTGGTAGAATCAAGAACTGTTCCATCAGATAACCTTCGCCACTTTCTGCAAGCATCACACTGAACCCAGGTCTCACTTAACTCAGAGCTGGTGCCAATCTAACTTTTATGCCAACTGAAACGTCGCTGTATGCATCCATGAGGTTTTTCCTAACTTCTCTCGAGTTAGTGGGCATGCAAGTATTTATTATGTAAAGTGAATGTCAAGGTCCAATATTTGTCATCTCATCTGTGTTCTGCTATTCTGCTTCTGATACGAATAGAAGCTCCTTTTTACCCTGGTAAAAACTATTGTGCAGCTGGTACGTACCATTGTCAATTGAACACGCGACCATGGAGTCTTTGGTATTAGGACTTTATAAAATATTTGTGATTTTGTCATACTATAAAATTATTCCCTGATTAAACTGAATATGCTATTCCAGGTCATGGCATGTGTTGAGGTGGAAGTTAATTTAGTCATGGCAGGGGGCTGAGGAAACTTGTTTGGATGACCTCAGACAGAGAGAAAGGGTTGCTGAGTTTCACCATGTTGTTAACTTGAGAGTTTCATTTATTTGTCAAGCAAGGTGGTGCTTGTCATTATTTTCTCTGTGTAACATTTCCATTTGCTTCTTTAGGCAACATAACATCGCCTTGTCTGCCTGTTCTTAGCTTGCGTTGTATTTTGACTGTTATTAGTTATTTAATTTATGTGCAGCACAAATTGTGTCGTATTTTTTTCTATCATGTTGACCAGAAGGCCTGCAACTTCCAAACAAAGCTCAAAGGGATTATCATTCCATATTGATGCTTGCAGCATCGTATTGATGCTTGCATTTGTTGCTGTTAGCACTTAGTTGTTAGACCTTCAGAGCCTAGCACTTAAAGAGTATTTCTGTGTATTAGATAATACTAGAAACTATACTCTCTAGTAATTTTTCTTTCTGTGGTGTGTCTCGGTAACAAATTATTGTTAGAATGACAATACTGCAAGCGGTTCTATTGTGCCAAGCTTGAATAGGCGTGCTGTGGTCGCTACTGAAGAAATGTACTACTCTTTCGCCGTGTTCAGTTTGAGGAAATGAATGTGGTGGGTAAAATGTGATGTGTCAATCAATCACTGTTTCTAGATTAAACTTGAATACTGCAGTTCCAATGTTTATTCTGTGTTGACAAAAAAGTGGATTCAGTGCTGATCATCCAATGTTTCGGCCTCACTGTGTGCAATGGTTCGACAAAAATGCTTTGAAGATTATTGCTGATCATCTGTAGTACAAAGTATGCATGCGGGCCATGCAGGCTCTGCAAGCTCCGCCGCCAAGCCCAGCAGATGCATGCGGACTGCATGCTTCAGTCCTGGTGGACGCCCGCAGAGCCCGCAAAGTTTTGTTGCGGCAGTAGCGGCGGCGGATTGCAGGTGCTCTGCAGAGCGGCCCGCTTGCATCGTGAGCGTGGGGCGGGGGACGTGTGTCCGTGGGGGGCAGCGTGAGACGTCGGGCCAACCAACGCCTCGGATTGCAGCCGAGTCCGGCTCAGAAGGCCAGGAATCCGGTTGTTACGAGAGCCTAAAACAACCGACAGCTATGTAGCAAATCTGAAATAATTTCGCTTAAAAGTATTAAGTAACTACTCAAAACACGTACGGCTTGTTGCCAAGCTGCATCTGCATGACATAATAACTATCCTGAAGATCCTGTAGAGCGTGGACCACCAAGCTGAAGCATGAAGAAGTCGACCAAGTCCATCTCGTAGGGCACAGCCGTCCGGTTCATTTGATCCTTGAACAGTGGCAGGAAGCAGTCCATGACCTTCTCCATGGTCTTGCTGTGGAGGTCGACGATGGAGACGGCGCTGCTCCTGTAGAGCACGAGCATGGACCCCTTGCTCAAGTGAAACCACTTCTCCTTTGGCTGCCAGAGCGGGGGTATGTCTGGGTACGGCACCGCCGCTGGTATCGTGAAGGCGGTGCTAGCTGCGCTCCCACTCCCACGCCTCCTTGTTGGCCTCCGCATGGCCATGGCCATGGCCGGCGGCTTGCTGTTGCGGACGATAAGTGGAAACATCCACGTGCGAGGTGTACACGCAGACGACCGCAAGGTTGCCGTCTCCGGTGACGCAGAGGAGCGGGTTGCCTCCGCCGCGGACGGGGATCCTTGTAAAGGCAAAGCAGACGCGTCCTCCTGCTCCCAGCGGCACGCTGAGCTTGTACAGGCTGCTGCCATCATCTCGTCGGGGTCGGGCTCCAGCTCCCGGCGGCAGGGCACGGTCGCCATCATGGCCACCCGCGGTGTCGTTGTCGTCGTACCGCCAGAGCCAGTGTGCCGCGCCGTGGTGAACGACGGCGGATCTCTGGCCCACCAGGGAGAATCTGCAGCCGTTGACCAGGTTTAGGGTGGCGGGTGCGCTCCAGCTGCGCGTGGCGGCGGAGTACGAGTGGAGGTGCACCGCCCAGTCGGAGGTGGAGAGTTCCACGGTGGCGACGAGCAGCTGCGAGAAGGTGTAGCGGCCGGCGGCGGCGTTGGTGGCGTCGGCGGCCGTGACGATGGCGTAGCAGCAGAGTTCAGTAGGGTCCGTGTCCACCAAAGGTGCGAGGAGGTGGCGTTGGCCCGTGACGGGGTTGCAGACACCAAGGAGGAGGTGGGTGTTGTCGAGGTGGCGGGGGACGCGCTGCATGAGGACGATGCCGCGGCGCGCCGCCAGGGGCACGGCGTAGTCGAAGGCGCCGTCGCCGTCGGCGACCAAGGAGGAGGTGAGGGCACGAGCCATCGTGCCAGCGTCAAGCCAGAGCGGCGGCGACGGCCGCGCTCCGGGCGCCGGCAGGAAGGAGCAGGCCGAGGCGAGCTGCGCCGCCGCATGCGTCCGCGTCGTCCCCAGCGTCGCCCTTTGCCTGGCGTCCTGCAAGAAGAAGCCGAGGAGGCCCTGGTCCTGGGCTGGAGATGGACAGAGGAGGTCGCGGAGGAAGGTCCGGTCGGTGAAGCGGCCACGCCAGCGGCGGCATGTCGCGGCCAACATGAACAGGTCCTTGACGGTGCCCACGCGGGACAAGACCTCTTGCAGGACGTGCTCCGGCAAAGCCGACGTCATGTCCCCGCCTTCGGCGCGCGCCCGTGCACCGTCGTCGTCGTCCCTTTGCAGCAGCAACCGCGTCCTCCGCCATGCCTCCCGCTCCCGTTTCGTTGTTGAGGGACGACAACGAGGTTTATATATATACACACACCAAGGACGGGACCCGGCCCTGCTGCTGGCCGGCGGCGGCGGGGAATCTCAAGATTTTTCGAGATCGAGTCTGAATCAAAGTTGGATTGGATGGAGTACATACAGTACAGGTCGGTGACCCCGCGTGCGGACCCGGGAAAAAAATGGGGACTGCTAGTGCCCAGACGCCCGGCTCCCGGGGGGCGTCCGGACGCACGATCAGCTCACCCCGCCCCGCCCCGCCCACCCACACAGAACAGAAGACGGAGGAGGAAAAGTAGATCGAAGACGCCCCGCCCCACCCCCAACCCCAAACGCATGGAAATCCGCCCCCCGCCCCTCCCACTCGCCGGCCCCTACACCTCTGCCAGTCGCCTGCTCGCCCCACACAGTCCGCCCCCCTGTTCCCCTCTGCTTGCTGCTACAACAGATAGGATGAGCAGTTGAAACACGGTGAACATGTTACTGAAGCAACATCGAACAAACTACTGAAACATAGGAGACTGTCAATTGAAACATGGGGATCCATAAAAAAACAACATTGAATAGATAGTTTTAGTTATTGAAACACCAAAATTGTTACAACAACACTGAAGAAAAGCTGCTGCACCAACGATGGAACATCTACTGCGACATGAGATTGAAGAACACAAATCTGAAATAATGAAAAGAGTGTGAAACACTAGGGGCGCATTGTTACAATACACATCTAACAACTACTGCAACAACATGCAACACACTACTGCAACATGCATGCTGACCCCCTAGCCTACTGCAACAACAACTGAAACCTTACTGCAACAACCAGAGAGAACCATTGAAACATGTGCGAGCTGAGTCACCCGAGAGCTCGTCGAAACCCTAGCAACCAACACATCCCTTAGATCCAAACGCGGGAGGACTTGAGGAGGAGGAGGAGGAGGATGAGGCGGAGGAAGGCTAAATATAGAGGGAGAGGGGGAGAAAGGGAAGAAGAAGGCTGAGATCCAGACCAGGGACCTCACCTACCTCGCCCGAAGCCGCCGCCACACACGGCTGCAACATGCATGCTGCAACCCCTGAGAGAACTACTGCAACATGCATGCCGCACCCTTTAGATCTAGACACGGGAGGAGGAGGAGGAGAAGGCGGAGGAGGGCTAGATCCAGAGGGAGAAGGGGAGAAAGGGAGGAAAAAGAAGGTTGAGATTCAGACTGGGGACCTCACCTACCTCGCTCGAAGCCACCGCCATGCATGGAGGTCGTGGACTGCGAGGGAGAGAGAGCAGGGAGGGAGGAAGTCGTGCCCGCTGCCATCGCCCCCAAATCCGATGGCATAGGAGGTCGAGGGGACGCGCAGAGGGAGGGAGGAAGGGAGGGAGTAGCAGCTCGCGCAGCTGTCGCACATGGAGGGAGGGAGATGCGGAGCAGAGAGTGGAGGAGTGTGCTGGGGTGGAGGGATGGAGCCGCAGCACGCGCAACAGAAGAAACAGAGAGCGACAGGGAGCAGGAGGAGGAAGAAGGAAAGCAGGAGCGTCGCGCGGAGGATAAGGATAAAGAAGCGTGCTGGCGGGTCGGGTCGTTGAAAGGTCTTGATGGCTAGAGGGGGGGTGAATAGCCTTTTAAAATTTTCTACAATGACAAACTAAACAAGTTTATCAATACAACAAATAGCGAGATGCGAGTTTTGCTTAGCCTACGGGGTGTTTGCAAGCCACCTATCCAAATCACAATTCTAGTATATTGGCACTCAACCGCACAGGTCAAACCGAGAAGGTAACTACAACTACAACTAGCAAGCTACACAAAAGAGCTACTCTAGTAACGCTAACTAGCTAGCAAAGAAAACTAAGAAAGAAATACAAGAGAGGGTTAGGAGGGTATCACCGAGAGGCGAAGTATTGAGCCAACCAATATGATCAACAATGAATACCAAGATAACCGAACACCGGGATCAATCAATCACAATATGAAAGTGATGGCACGAAGATTTATCCCGAGGTTCACGTGCTTGCCGGCACGCTAGTCCCCGTTGTGTCCCTCTTCACCACGTGGTTCGGTGGCTAATCGGTCTCACACCGAGCCTCTCAAAAGACGCCACAAGAACCTATCAAATGGCAAAAGGTTGCAAATGACACGAGCAATCCACTAATGTTGCCTTTGGCGCTCCGCCGAGGTAGGCACAAACCCCTCACAATCACTGGAGGTGGCCAAGAACAATCACCAACTCTTGCCAACGCCTCCAAGCTGCTCCAAACCGTCTAGGTGGCGGCAACCACCAAGAGAAACAAGAATCCCGCAGCAAATCAACCACCAAGTGCCAACTAGATGCTATCTCACAATGCAAATGCACTTGGATCACTCAATCTCACTTCGAATATGCAAACAAGCAAGAGAGATGAGTGGGAGGGGAGTTGCTTAGCTCAAAGTGCTCACAAGTATGTCAAAAGTGCAAGAGTTAGAGCCTTGAGCCGGCCAACGAGTATTTATAGACGTACCCCTTCGAATATAGCCGTTAGAAACTGAAATCAGCAGCAGTCGCGCTGACCGGACGCGCTGGTCCAACTGACCGGACGCGCCGGTCGCGCAACGGCTAGTTTTCGAAACACTGACCGGACGCGCCGGTCGCAACGACCGGACGCGCTGGTCACGACCGGACGCGCCGGTCCCGTGACTGACCGGACGCGCTGGTCAACCCTGAGTCGCGCAAAACGAACCAACGACCGGACGCGCTGTTGAACTGACCGGACGCCACAGTGCCCGCGTCCGGTCGGAGTCCAGTAAGCTCCCTGGACTACCGGACGCGTCCGGTCGCCTGTGATCGGACGCGCCTCGCGTCCGATCACACAACTGAAAAACGCACAGACACTGGACACTGACCGGACGCGTCCGGTCAAACAGTGACCGCGTCCGGTGCAGCGTTCGGTGCAGCGTCCGGTCACCACTGTGACCTCCGTTCGCTTCCGTTTCTTTTCCGTTTGATTTCCGACTTCCGGCGTAGTGGAAAATAGGCATTTCATTTCTCCAAAATCGCCTGAATCCCGCGCTCGCACGCTCGGCGGGAGGGAGAGAGAACCCCAAACCCTCTCTACCGCTTAAACTCCAACGCCATCGCAAATGTGCTAACACCACCAAGTGATCATGTCATGTGCGAGTGTGTTAGCATTTTCACAATCATTTTTCGATGCGTTATTAGTTCTATCCAAATGCATATGATCATGAAATGCACATCTAGAGGCACTTAGGAGTTCAAAAGCCGCGTCATTCCCCTCTTTAGAGTACGGCTATCTATCCTATAATGTAACCACACCCACTAGGTGTCTTGGTTACTAAAACACAACCCTTAAGCATATACCTTTGCCTTGATCACGTAGGGTTGCGTCCAAATCCTAGTGTGGCCATCATGATCACCATGTCCTTCTTGCCACCAACCTTGGAATGTACTAATCCTCATATGCTACAAACAACTTAGGCATAGGATTAGTACTTAGGCATTGTCACTAATTTCCAACACCAAACATAGAGCTTTCAATCTCCCCCTTGTTGGTAATTGGTGACAACCCTTTCACAAAGATATTATGATAAAAATTTTGTTGAACCCATGTCACATTGTCCAAGTATATTACCATTTGTAAGAATTATGGACATGTGACCATGAATTCAAATTGATAGCAATGGCTCCCCCTACATGTATGCTATATGTTTGGATTTAGGAAGCATACATGTTTAGATAGGAAAATATAGGAGCATTGACTATCAATAGGTGCTAAGTGTTTTAGATTATAGACCTTTGAAGCGTGATACCATCGGAGTAGCGATAAACACCATCTTAGCATCTTGTGTAGTTAGATACCACTTGGAAAAGTACAAACATAACTAGAAACCTCGTGAGATCAACATTATAAGCAAGGCTCTAGTACTACTTTGGAAAATATGAAGTAAGAAAAATCTAACTACTTCCTATTCATGCTAGTACATCAATACACCATTCAATTATATACTAGCAAAAACATCATACAAGCAAAGTATCGGAGAAAAAAAAATGCATAACTATGCATCATACATATGAAGTGCACATGAAAATGCAACATTCATGTTTAAGAGCTTGCTCCCCCTACTTGTGTGCTCAAAATTTTAGTTGATCCCTTTCTTTTATCAATTCTCCCCTTTTGTGCTTCTCCCCTTTTGAGTTCTATCTTTTCTTTTATCAATTCTCCCCTTTTGTGCTTCTCCCCTTTTGAGTTCTATCTTTGTGAACAACTTTTTCTCCCCCTTTGGCACCAATGACCACAAGGGACCAATTTTAGATAGATTAACACGTTGAATTATGGGGTGAGAATCAAGTTTGTGATTCAACCTAGATTGCTTGCATAAATAAAATGCTTCGGTTTGATCCAAGGGCAAGCTTCTTCACACCTCACTAGAAGGGTTATCATGCACCATGTTGAAGCAAATACTTAGACAAGTGATCTAGATTAAACACTTAGGATCACAAGCTACCTAAACAAGCTATATGCTACCACTAGATCATACAAGACATGAAAAAAATAGTGGCACCATATAAACTTCAAATTCATTTGATTTTCATGAATGAGCCTAGAACATGTAAATTATGACTAGATGCACTAAACAAGTCCTTAGCATAGAATGTATGACATGTCAACCAATTATACCTTGGGGCTCGAAGGAGAGGCATGTCATATATGGGGTGCATCAACTCATGTTGGAGAAGTCAAGTATGTTCAACTCATTCTTTAGCTTGTGAAATCTCTTCTCATCAAGTGGCTTGGTGAATAGATCGGCTAATTGATCTTCGGTGCCCACACTCTCAATAGCAATGTCACCCTTTTGTTGATGATCTCTAATAAAATGATGACGAACATCAATATGCTTTGTTCTTTGATGTTGAACCGGATTGTTGGTTAGCTTCACGGCACTTTCATTGTCACATAGTAATGGCACATTTTTGAAATTGATTCCAAAATCCTTCAATGTTGCCTTCATCCATAAGATTTGTGCACAACAACTACCCGCGGCGATGTATTCGGCTTCGGCGGTAGATAGTGCAATACTATTTTGCTTCTTGGATGACCATGAGACAAGTGATCTTCCCAACAATTGACAAGTCCCGGAAGTGCTCTTTCTCTCCACTTTATCACCGGCATAGTCGGAATCCGAATATCCAACTAGCTCAAAGCTTGCACCTTTGGGATACCACAATCCAACATCTTGTGTATGCTTTAAGTACCTCAATATTCTCTTTGTTGCCTTCAGATGACTTTCTCTTGGTGAGGCTTGAAATCTTGCACACATACATACACTAAACATTACATCGGGCCTTGATGCCGTCACATAGAGTAGGCTACCAATCATTGATCTATAAAGCTTTTGATCCACCATGTTGCCACTCTTGTCACTATCCAAACTTCCACTAGTGCCCATTGGAGTTGTAATGCTCTTTGCATCTTCCATGCCAAACTTCTTGAGCATATCTTTGATGTACTTGGTTTGGCTCACAAATGTTTCTTCCTTCATTTGTTTGATTTGAAGTCCAAGAAAGAAACTAAGTTCACCGATCATTGACATTTCAAATTCCTTTGCCATTATTTTCCCAAACTCATCACAATAATCTTGATTGGTTGAACCAAAGATGATATCATCAACATATATTTGCAATACAAATAAATCTTTCCCAATCTTCTTGGTGAAGAGAGTAGTATCCACTTTGCCCATGACAAATCCTTTGGATAGCAAGAAGTCCCTCAATCTTTCATACCATGCTCTAGGTGCTTGCTTCAATCCATACAAAGCTTTCCTTAACTTGTACACATGGTTGGGTTTCTTGTCATCTTCAAAACCGGGAGGTTGCTCCACATACACCTCCTCTTGAATGTACCCATTGAGAAATGCACTCTTCACATCCATTTGATATAGCTTGATATTATGAGCACAAGCATAGGCAAGTAAGATCCTAATTGCTTCCAATCTTGCAACCGGGGCATAAGTTTCACCAAAGTCAAGACCCTCTATTTGTGTGTAACCTTGAGCTACTAGTTTTGCTTTGTTCCTTACTACTATCCCATCTTGATCTTGCTTGTTGCGAAAGACCCATCTTGTTCCAATGACATTGTGATCCTTAGGCCTCTCAACTAGTTCCCATACTTCATTTCTCTTGAAGTTGTTGAGCTCTTCATGCATTGCATTTACCCAATCCGGATCTCTCAATGCTTTATCAATGTCCTTGGGTTCTTCCATTGACACAAAAGAAGAGTGAGCACAAAATGATGCCAATCTTGATCTAGTTTGAACTCCCCTTTGTATGTCACCAATGATGGAATCCAATGGATGGTCTCTAGCAATGTTGGTTGGTTGAAGCACTTGCACTTGATTGCTTGGATGTTGATGTTGATCATGAGTTGGAGATGATGAACTAGCCACTTGTTGATCTTGTTGCACTTGAGATGATGTACTAGCTTGATTTTGTATTAGAGAACCACTAGCTTGTGTAATTGGACTTTGGAGCACTTGATCTTTGTTGTCATCCACATCAATTACTTGCTTTGGCCTAATATCACCAATATCCATTTCTTTTATAGAATTGGCCAATTGAGTTCCTCTCACATCATCCAAGTTATTTTCTTCATCTTGAGAGCCATTTGTTTCATCAAACTCAACATCATGAACTTCCTCAAGTAAACCACTAGCCAAATTCCAAACTCTATAAGCTTTGCTAGTAGTGGAGTAACCAAGTAAGAATCCTTCATCACATTTCTTCTCAAACTTACTCAATCTAGTGCCCTTCTTCAAGATATAGCATTTGCAACCAAATACCCGAAAGTATGCAATGTTGGGCTTTCTTCCATTTAAGATCTCATATGGTGTCTTTTCTAAGAACTTGTGGCAATAGAGGCGGTTGCTATAGAAGCAAGCCGTGTTGATTGCTTCGGCCCAAAATGAATGACTCACATTATACTCATTCAACATTGATCTTGCCATATCAATCGAGGTTCTATTCTTCCTCTCAACTAAGCCATTTGATTGAGGTGTATACTTGGCCGAAAATTGATGTTTGATTCCAAGCTCATCACATAGCTCATCAATTCTTGTATTTCTAAACTCACTTCCATTGTCACTTCTCACTTTCTTGATTGTGGTCTCAAATTCATTTTGCACTCTCTTGATGAACTTCTTGAATATGTCAAATACATCACTCTTATCCCCAAGAAAGAATACCCATGTGTATCTAGTGAAATCATCCACAATCACAAACCCATACTTGTTGCCACCAATGCTTGTGTATGTAGTTGGCCCAAATAAATCCATGTGTAACAACTCAAATGCCTTGGAAGTACTCATAATGCTTTTCAATGGATGAGTGTTGCCTACTTGCTTTCCGGCTTGACATGCACTACATAGCTTATCTTTCTCAAATGTGACATCCTTCAAGCCTCTAACTAAGTCATGCTTCACTAACTTGTTCAATTGCTTCATGCCAACATGACCAAGTCTTCTATGCCATAACCAACCCATACTTGATTTGGTGAGCAAACATGTTGAGAGTTGAGTGTCACTAGCATTGAAATCAACCAAGTATAGATTCTCATATCTAAAACCCTTGAAGATCAAATTAGAGCCATCAACACTAATTATCTCCACATCATCAACACCAAATATGCACTTGAAACCTAGATCACACAATTGAGCAACCGAGAGAAGATTGAAGTTCAACTTTTCAACTAGGAGCACATTGGAAATGCTATGATCATTTGAGATTGCAATCCTTCCAAGAGCCTTCACATCACCCTTGCTATTGTCACCAAATGTGATACTATCAATGCCACTATCATTTGATTTGAGAGAGTTGAACATTCTTGAATCACCGGTCATATGTTGAGAGCACCCACTATCAAGCACCCAATGCCTTCCTCCGGCCTTGTAATTTACCTACAAAATAAATTAATGTTTCTTAGGTACCCATACTTGTTTGGGTCCTTGGAGGTTAGTAACTAAGCTTTTTGGTACCCAAATGGCCTTCTTCTTTGGACCCACAATTGGTGTACCAACAAACCTAGCATGCACACCTTTCTCACCCTTGGTAAGCACATAACAAGAATCAAAAGGAATGTAATCCATTTTAGCATGAAACTTGTTGTTGTTCTTGTTCATTTTATTACAATTAATCTCTAGATGCCCAACTTGCTTGCATCTATTGCAATAACGACCATTGCTCTTCACAAAGTGAGACTTTGGAGTAGCAAAGGCCGCCTTGCCTTTCTTGGGAGTATAGCCCAAACCCTCTTTGTTAAGAGAGAACCTTTGGCTACCCAAGCATTTTAGCAAGCGGGCATCCCCACCATAGGCATTGCCTAGTGCGCGGGTGAGATCATCCACCTCTCTCTTGAGAGTCTCATTCTCAACCACAAGTGATGAATCACTAGTAGTAGAGGTAGAGTTGGTTGTGGTGGATGATGATGAACTACATGAAGCATTAGTAGGACCAACAAATAAAGAATCATCAATAATATCACATGTTAGTCCAATATCACAAGTGACAATCACTTGCTCCTCCTTAGCTTCCTTCATGAGCTTCTCCAACTTGAGGTCCTTCTCCTTGATGAGCTCAAGTAGAGAGGAGTGGGCTTCCTTAAGCCTAGTGTGAGCAACTTCAAGGTCCTCGTGGTCTTCCTTTAGACACTCACGAGAGGCCTCTAGCTCATCAAAGGATTTCCTAAGAGCTTTGAGCTCTTGTTCAATTCCTTTGCACTCCTTACTCTTTTTGAGAGCAACAAGCTCCTCCATCAAGGCATCGTTTTCATTGCTCTTGGCAATGAGCTCTTGCTCCAAGATTTTGCACTTCTTGGTTGTTCTCTTGTAGCCCTTGCTCATTTGATCTATTATGCCCAATAGATCATCCTTGGAGTAGTCCTCATCCTCCTCATCATCACTCCTACAACCATCACTAGCACAAGAATCATCATCACTATCATCATATTTTACCTTGGTAGGCTTGGCCATAAGGCATGTCGATGTAGTGTCGAAGATGGATGGCTTGTTGGAGAGGGCGATGCTTGCAATGGCTCGCCGAGTGGTCCTCTTATCATCACTAGAGCTATCATCATCACTATCGGAGTTATCACTATCCCAAGTGACCACATAGCCACCACCCTTCTTCTTCTTGTTGATAGTGAAGCTCTTCTTCTCTTTCTTCTCCTTCTTATCCTTCTTGTTCTTCTTCAACTTCAACTCCCCATCATGATATCTTTTGTCTTCATAGGGACACTTTGCCACTACATGATCGGGGCTATTGCAATTGTAGCAAAGCACCTCCTTTGCCTTCATGAAGTCCCTTCTCTTCCTTGCACCATATCCTTTCTTCTTCATGAACCTCCCCATCTTGTGCACTAGGAGGGCCATGGTCTCATCATCGAATGGATCATCATCATCGCTCTCCACCTTGCTCTTGCCCTTAGAAGTTGAGGCCTTGAATGCAATGGGCTTCTCTTGCTTGACCTTGATCTCCTTCTTCTCATCTTCATCTTCATCATCATCATATTGAGCATCGGTCATGACATCTCCAAGCACTTGGTTTGGAGTTACCTTGTCCAAACCCTCTCTTTGGATCATCTTCCTCAAGATAGCAAACTTCTTAGGTAAGTTCATCAAGAACTTATGTGAGAAGTCCTTGTCCTCAACCTTCTCTCCAAGCCCCTTGAGATCATTGACAATGACTTAGAGCCTATAGAACATCTCCGGTATAGACTCATCATCCTTCATCTTGAAGCTTGCAAACTTATCCTTGAGCATATAGAGCTTGGCACTCTTTACCGTTGAAGTGCCCTCATATGTTTCCTCTAATCTTGTCCACACTTCACTTGCCATTTCAAGATCCTTGATTTGCTCAAAGACCTTTGCATCAATCCCATTGTAGAGAGTGTTGAGAGCCATAGTGTTGCATTGGTTGTTGATGCGGTCATTGTTGGTGAGGTTGTCGGGATCAATGATAGCATAATCATGATGTGTCACCTCCCAAACCTTTTCATTGATAGAGCCAAGATATTGCTTCATCTTTCTTTTCCAATGATCAAAAGATGAGACACCATCAAAGAATGGAGGCTTGCCCCCGACATGGTTGAACACAACTTGAGCCATCTTACACCGAGGTTGTTAAGCCTTATAAACGGTGACCACGGCTCCGATACCACTTGAAAGGTCTTGATGGCTAGAGGGGGGTGAATAGCCTTTTAAAATTTTCTACAATGACAAACTAAACAAGTTTATCAATACAACAAATAGCGAGATGCGAGTTTTGCTTAGCCTACGGGGTGTTTGCAAGCCACCTATCCAAATCACAATTCTAGTATATTGGCACTCAACCGCACAAGTCAAACTGAGAAGGTAACTACAACTACAACTAGCAAGCTACACAAAAGAGCTACTCTAGTAACGCTAACTAGCTAGCAAAGAAAACTAAGAAAGAAATACAAGAGAGGGTTAGGAGGGTATCACCGAGAGGCGAAGTATTGAGCCAACCAATATGATCAACAATGAATACCAAGATAACCGAACACCGGGATCAATCAATCACAATATGAAAGTGATGGCACGAAGATTTATCCCGAGGTTCACGTGCTTGCCGGCACGCTAGTCCCCGTTGTGTCCCTCTTCACCACGTGGTTCGGTGGCTAATCGGTCTCACACCGAGCCTCTCAAAAGGCGCCACAAGAACCTATCAAATGGCAAAAGGTTGCAAATGACACGAGCAATCCACTAATGTTGCCTTTGGCGCTCCGTCGAGGTAGGCACAAACCCCTCACAATCACTGGAGGTGGCCAAGAACAATCACCAACTCTTGCCAACGCCTCCAAGCTGCTCCAAACCATCTAGGTGGCGGCAACCACCAAGAGAAACAAGAATCCCGCAGCAAATCAACCACCAAGTGCCAACTAGATGCTATCTCACAATGCAAATGCACTTGGATCACTCAATCTCACTTCGAATATGCAAACAAGCAAGAGAGATGAGTGGGAGGGGAGTTGCTTAGCTCAAAGTGCTCACAAGTATGTCAAAAGTGCAAGAGTTAGAGCCTTGAGCCGGCCAACGAGTATTTATAGACGTACCCCTTCGAATATAGCCGTTAGAAACTGAAATCAGCAGCAGTCACGCTGACCGGACGCGCTGGTCCAACTGACCGGACGCGCCGGTCGCACAACGGCTAGTTTTCGAAACACTGACCGGACGCGCCGGTCGCAACGACCGGACGCGCT
The DNA here is from genome assembly GCA_022457205.1 of Saccharum spontaneum. Classification (NCBI taxonomy): domain Eukaryota; kingdom Viridiplantae; phylum Streptophyta; class Magnoliopsida; order Poales; family Poaceae; genus Saccharum; species Saccharum spontaneum. Next base: position 11,564,136 of record CM039612.1, read on the forward strand.
GGTCACGACCGGACGCGCCGGTCCCGTGACTGACCGGACGCGCTGGTCAACCCTGAGTCGCGCAAAACGAACCAACGACCGGACGCGCTGTTGAACTGACCGGACGCCACAGTGCCCGCGTCCGGTCGGAGTCCAGTAAGCTCCCTGGACTACCGGACGCGTCCGGTCGCCTGTGATCGGACGCGCCTCGCGTCCGATCACACAACTGAAAAACGCACAGACACTGGACACTGACCGGACGCGTCCGGTCAAACAGTGACCGCGTCCGGTGCAGCGTTCGGTGCAGCGTCCGGTCACCACTGTGACCTCCGTTCGCTTCCGTTTCTTTTCCGTTTGATTTCCGACTTCCGGCGTAGTGGAAAATAGGCATTTCATTTCCCCAAAATCGCCTGAATCCCGCGCTCGCACGCTCGGCGGGAGGGAGAGAGAACCCCAAACCCTCTCTACCGCTTAAACTCCAACGCCATCGCAAATGTGCTAACACCACCAAGTGATCATGTCATGTGCGAGTGTGTTAGCATTTTCACAATCATTTTTCGATGCGTTATTAGTTCTATCCAAATGCATATGATCATGAAATGCACATCTAGAGGCACTTAGGAGTTCAAAAGCCGCGTCATTCTCCTCTTTAGAGTACGGCTATCTATCCTATAATGTAACCACACCCACTAGGTGTCTTGGTTACTAAAACACAACCCTTAAGCATATACCTTTGCCTTGATCACGTAGGGTTGCGTCCAAATCCTAGTGTGGCCATCATGATCACCATGTCCTTCTTGCCACCAACCTTGGAATGTACTAATCCTCATATGCTACAAACAACTTAGGCATAGGATTAGTACTTAGGCATTGTCACTAATTTCCAACACCAAACATAGAGCTTTCAGTCGTGCCGCGTCACTTGGTGCGCGTCCGTCATTGTCCGGACGCCCTGATTGTATCCTTTCCGAAAAAAATTCTGCCCGCATACTACTGGGTCCCGTCCGTTGGGCCCCAAACCGACTCGGGCAGCGCAGACCTCATCCCCATCGGCTCATCGTGATCCGACTTGGCCATCGCCATCCGCACCGGCAACTGCGAGCACGTCCCCGCCAACCACACTTGCGGCGCCCATGGTGCCCCATTGGCACCCCATGGTCACCCGAGCGCGCGATGGCATCCACACGTTGTCGCGGCTCCTCCGAGCTCAGTTCGTGCCGCCCTTCGCGATCCGGACTGGCTTGTGCGATGCAAGCTGAGTTTGACGCGCTACAAGCCAACGGAATATGGACTCTTGTTCCACGACCACCACACGCCAACGTGATCACCGCACCGCCAAGTGGATTTTCAACAACAGGCTTCACCCCAACGGCTCACTGGAGCGGCGCAAGGCACAGTGGGTTGTGCGCAGCTTCTCGCAACAACCGGGCATTGATTTCCACCAAACATTCTCCATGGTGGTCAAGCCGACGTCCATCCACACCATGCTCCACCTTGCCGCACCACGCCAGCGCCGACGTCAAGAATGTCTTCCTCAACGGCAACTTGGCGGAACACGTCTACTGTCAAAAAGCGGCGCGGGATTCGTCGACGACACTCGGCCGTACCAAGTCTACCTCCTCGTCAAGTCCCTCTACGGCCTCAAGCAAGCACTGCAGGCGTGGTTTCAATGCCTGGAGGCGCACCTTCGCTCCATCGGCTTGCTCCGCACTGGCTCGGACTTGTCGTTGTTTGTCTACAGGAGTGGTGATGTGATGGCGTACCTCCTCGTCTACGTTGACAACAACCACTACACCGCTGCTGCAGCGCATCATTGAGGTGGACCTTTGTCGCGAGTTCGCCATCAAGGATTTTGGGACGTCAAGTTCTTAGTGTTAAGGTTCCAGAGGGGGGGAGGGACGTCCATGGCTTCTTCCTCACGCAAGCCCAGTACATGGAGGACATCCTCGATCTCACGGGGATGGCTAACTGCAAACCTGCCGCCATGCCGGTCAACACCAAGCAGAAGTTGTCTGCCACCAACGGTGAGCCTGTGAAGGACAGAACGTTCTACCGCAGCATCATGGGTGCGTTGCAATACCTGACGTTGATGCACCCAGACATCGCCTATGCTGTCAACCAGGCCTGCCTCTACATGCATTCACCACAGGCAACACACCGGAACCTCTCAAGAGGATACTCCGGTAACTCCGCGGCACGATCGACAGCGGCCTCGTCATCTCGGCATCGACCTCAAGGCTTACTCCGGTGCCGATTGGGGAGGCTTCCTCGACGCGCGCCGTTCGACATCGGGGTATTGTGTCTACCTCGGTGACTCCCTCATCTCGTGGTCGCTCAAGCACCAGCCCATGGTGTCACGTTCCAGTGCTGAGGCTGAGTACCGAGCAGCGGCTAATGCGGTGTCCGAATGTTGTTGGCTGTGCAATCTCCTCCGCGAGCTCCATGTCACTGTCGACAAGGCCAAGATGATCTATTGCGATAATGTCTCAGCCATTTATTTGTCTGAGAATCCTGTCCATCATCGCTGGACCAAGCACATCGAGCTGGAGAGGGGAGAGGAGCAGGAGAGGAGTCCGAGACTCCGAGTCGCAAGTGAGAGGAAAAGACACGTGTGCATGCGGGAGAGGGGGGTCAGGGGAAGAGGGAGAGCCGCGCGTGGGGTGGGCGCAGGATGAGGGATGACTGATGAGTGTTGAGGTTTGGTCCAAGCAATCTGGCCCATTGGATCTGAGTGAGTGAGATAAAGGAGAAGTCAGAGTGGATCTCATCCCTTTGTTTCTAAGGTTGGCTGACTTTGGGTGCAAATTTTTTCTGCGGTGGACAATTTTTGATGTGGTTTTAGAAAAGTTCACAACTGGTGTATTATTAGTAGTAGAGATACTTGTGAGATGTTCTAATGTTTTGTGCTATATTTTAGGCACGTGATGTTATATGTGTTATTTATTATGTTTTTATTCATGTGATGTTCTATGTGTTTTTGTTATGTTCTTTTTATGCATTACATATTATATTTTATTTTTCTTGTCACTTATTTACATTTCATTATAATTTTATTTTTTACTTTATTCATTCTTTCATATTTTTTATTTTATTTCTATTGGTACATGGCTTATTCCCTTTATCTTCTCCGTTTTCTTTGTTTGTATTTTCTATTTCGTAGTTTTCCTCTTTTATTAATTCATTTGGTTTTACGAGATACATATTATCCCCCTGTTCGGCTGAGCTTATCAGCACGGCTTATCAGCCGTGGAACAGTGTTTTTTTTTCACAGCAAATCAGCCACAGCCGGCTTATAAGCCAAAAAAACAGCGTGCCGAACAGGGCCTATGTTCGTGTAGTACACATGTGATGTTCTACGATATATTTTTGAATGTTTACACTTATAAGTGAGATGCTCTATGATTATTTTAAGTATTCATATAGTACAATTAATATATAGCGATGTGATGTTATTTTTTGCTTTCATCTATTACATATTATTTTAATTATTTCTGTTTCCCCATATGTCTTATTGTGATGTTCACGTAGTATACGTATGTTGTTCTACGATCAATTTTGTGATATTCACGTAGTATACATTTAATATTTTGTAATGTATTTGGGATATTATCGTAGTATAAATGGGATGATCTACAATTAATTTTGAGTATTCACACAGTACCTATAAAATGTTATAATATATTTCAATTTGTTCAAATTGTACCACGTGATGTTATTTTTAATTTTGCTCATAGTTTTTTTATTTTTGTTTTTTTATGCTGGGTTCTATCTTTTATTATTTTTCTATCTACACTCTGTTATGTTATTTATCTATTTCTATATATTTCATTGCTTCTGTTGTATTTTCTGTTTTCATTGAATTATAATACCAATCATATGAATCCATAATTCGTTTTTCTAGATCTAGAATATTGTTATTTTGAATTGAGAATATTTTTCTTATAAAAGCGGAACATTATTTCCTGAACATAGAACATCTCCTCTATTTAATAAAATAAAATGTTCTATCTTCTTAGATGAGTATATTGGTTAATAAAATTTTATTTAAATATATTATGTGGAATCTTGTTTTGAAGAATTTATTGTAAAAAATACGATGGTGTAATCATAATTCATTTTAGATATTTGGTTTAGCATCTATGAGTGTTTTTTAGTTTTAAAAACAATAACATGAGCAACACGCAACATGCAAGTTGCACGTGTTTGACCGCCCACCTGGTCGGCATGTAACATATCAAACCGGGGTATACACGTGCCGAAATATCTTTCTTCTGGTTTGTTTTTTCAAATATATTAATCAATTTCTTATATATATATATATATATATATATATATATATATATATATATATATATATATATATATATATATATATATATATATACGCGCTATTCTACACCCTAGGTGTAGAATACTATTCTACACCAAGCTATTATACTGAACAAAATTCAGTATTGTTCAGTACTCACGTTTCAGTATTATTCAATATTTTTGTGATGCTAGGTGTAGTATTGAGTAATACTGAACGTTGTTCAGTAGTACTCAGTATTTTTTCTACTCAGTTTTGACTTGCGGTGTAGAATAATATAATATTCTACACCAAGGGTGTAGAATAGCGCTGCCGTATATATATATATATATATATATATATATATATATATATATATATATATATATATATATATATATATATATATATATATATATATATATATATATATATATATATATATATAGGTATGCTATTGAGGGCCTAAGGCTTCCAATAATTAATAGAAGCCCCAGCTCAAACTGTAGCTATATGGTTCAACCGAACCGACAGGCACACTATGTGGTCCGCTCCTGTCAAAAAAAAAAGGAAAAATACGTGGTCCCCGCAGCCCTCATCCTTTATCTCTCTCCATTCAGCCCCCTCCTTTCTCTCCCCGTTCATTTTGAATTCGACTTTTCTCTCTCCTTTGAGGATAGCCACGGCCACTGCGGCGATGGCGGCGGCTCCTGGCACCTCGCGTGGCTGCGCTGCAGTCTCCCTCCTCCTCGACGTTATGGCACGCCGACGGCACCTCATCCATGACGCGCTGCTGCGGCCTCGAGCGGTGCTCCTTCCCTGGCGGCGGCACTCTATCCAGCTCGCGTGGGCAGCGGCGAGCTTGGGCCAGCGGTGGTGCCGGCGAGATCCTGGGCAGTGGCTGCAGCTTCAGCATCCCGGTGCCCCTTCCCCAGCCACGTGATCCCCGGCTGTAATTTCTGGCGTTCGAGTTTTGTTCTTGCCCGAGTTACTGTTCACCCATCTTCCCCTTTTTTGATTCATGCTCGATTTGAGTTTTTCTGTGGAATTTGTTTGGTTCAGATGAAGCTTCATCCAGTGATGAGCAAGATCCCCAAGTGATTTGAGCTAATTCCACTCGTGCATCGAGATCCTAGCCGATTTTCATTTTGGGGGAAAACTATTCTTGGATCGATATGAAATTTCCCATGGCTTGAGTAGAAATTGGGCGATGATTCTTTCAGGATAGCCCACTATCTCTTTTGTGACTCTCTGTGCGAAGTTTGAGATCGATTCATGGAGTTCTGAGTCAGTTTTCGTTTGATTTTGTTTCCGCAGTTTTCCTGTTCGTCCGCTCGGGAGTGCTCGGTTCATGCTCCCTGCATCCCAGTCCATTCCCAGGCAGAGCCAGCAGCCGAGAAGATCACCTGAAGCCGCTCGCCCTTCATCTGATTGGAGAGCAGCCCCTCCATCTGTGCACGTGCTTTTCTGAATTGCTGGACGAACACTTGCAGGCAGTGAATAGGGAGCTTGTCCAGCAGCTAGTGCAAAGCTTGATCGTGCCTTGCTTTTAAATCTTGCGTTGTCAGCTACAGGAAGTAATCAATGTTTACCATTCTAATTCAGTCATGTACATGTAATTGATTTTGTGCTACCAACAGTGTTGCTTGTGGCTGAATTTTTATACATTTTCTTCTGATTTTTGGCTACAGGAGATGCCGCATCACAGTCTTGCGTGCTGGTGCATAATTAGTATGAATGTTATCATTGCTTTTTATGCGTGTATATTGATGATGTTCGTTCTTTTTATGCAACCTGGATGAGAGCTTCATTGCCATGCCGTACGGTGATATGGATCTGCCGACGAAGGTGATCTCTCGTGTTATTTTTTATGCACAAGTGCAAATATGGCCACCACACACAACCTTCTAAGTCGAACGTCTGGCAGCATGCAAGACATTGTGAGTAAATTTTTTTATGCTTCCTTATGACCGTGTGTCTATATTATTTTAATACAAATTATGAATTAGATTTTTTATAGGGATATCGGTCACTAGTGCTAGAAAGTCATGTGTTTGTGCTACTGTGTTTTACACTCTGCTTGGTTGCAATTAGTGTTTGTCAATGGCGGCAAGGGAAACACAAATTCAATCAAAAAGCTATAATTTTTTCTAGATTTTTGGCCATGATTTTTGCATTAAACTAGCTGACATTAATTTCACGAATAGGTTTCTGCGCATGCTAAAACATGTTTCTATGCATACTTCAGCCGCCTTAAATGCAGGCTCTGTGGCACGTTGAGCAGCAGGCTAGCAGAGGCTTCAAACTTAAATGCGTAAAAGTTTTTATGCTTGGTTTGTATGCAGAGTTTTGTAAACGACTAGAATTGCTAATGCTCTATCTTGGGCTGATCTATGCATAAAAGTTTGCAATCTCGTCAGCAATGAGTTTGTATGCAGGCTCTATACATTCTTTGAGCTTATTTCTATACAAATTTTTGTGCTTGTATGCTTATATGCATAAATTGCTATGCATGGCTAAACTTTTACTTGATATGCATTCTATACATTGTTACATCAAATTTGTATATATTGTCGGAGACTAGTGCACAACCACACAAATTTATACATGCTTAGAGTACTATTCTATGCATTATCGTTACTGCATATCGTTGCAGGTGTTCTTTTTATGCATTATCATTGCAGGTGCACTTTTGATGCATTATCGGAGCTTGTCCAGCTAGAAGCTTTCTCTTTTCTTTTCACTGCATATTGTTTATTCATGCTTCTTTTTTATACATTGTTGGAGTAAATTTCTATGCATTATCGGAGCACGTTTATATACATTATTAGAGCACATTTAGAGACAAGTTGTTTCTAGGCTTGCATACACAAGCTTCTGTGCATGGTCAATGCAACTTTATAAAAAAACTAGATAAAATTTCTATGCTCTGATTTGTGGGTCTTATACTTAGGAAATGATATATTTCGTTTGATTTTTTTCTCTAGTTGAATTTTTTTTCGATTGCCCGCTGCAGGTTATGCAACATCATGGTGTCGGTGTGTGTTTATTGACGAAGGACCACCTGCTTCATGGTCATGTGCGCATCTGGATCTGTCGACAAAGGTGATCTCTCATGTTATTTTTCTATGCACAATTGCCATTTGGCCACCGCACAAAACCTGTTAGGTCGAACACATGGCACCACGCAAGACCTTGTGTATTAAATTTTTTATGCTTCCTTGCGACCATGTGTCTATGATTTGAATACAAATTGTGAACTAGATTATTTGCAGGGATGTTAGCCACTATTTGTTATGCATTGTAGACCTACAATTCACAGTTGTTTACAAACTATTTGGCTTAATCATTTTAGCACACTTTTATGCATTGTTAAAACACTGATATGTATTGTTGGAATAGTTATCTGTATATTTCTACACAGTTCTATACATTGTTGTACACGATTCTATACATTGTTGTGCCCACAAACATATTTAAATGCCTTTTTCATCCTGCTGTAATGTTTTTGCGCGTGCTAAAATATGTTTCTATGCCTTTTTTTTTGTCGTTGTAAGGTTTTTGTGCCTGATAAAATACGTTTATATGCCTTTGTTGTGATGTAGGGTGGTTGGAAGGATTCCTCCCTATTTGGTGTGAGAGGTCAATGGTGGCTGACACATGTGACGTCCACGAATTCCATGACTTGCTTGGCGCTTGAGGCGGCTGTGTATTTGAGATCTTGATATAGTCAATGGGTTAAAGTAAAAGATGATGTAGCTGATATTGGTCCCGTTCGGCTAGGCTGATAAGCCGGCTAAAAAATACTGTTGGCTGATTTATTGTGAGAGAAAAATATTGTTCCGGCTGAAAAAACAAGCTGAAAAGTACGGATTATAAGCCGGATGAATAGGGCCATTATTATAAAAAATCTGTATACATCATTGGAGCAGTTGTCTGCGCACTTTGATACAATTATACATGATTGGAGCATTGTTTTATGCATTATTGTAACACTTCGACATACAATATTGTAACAACTATATTTACACTTCGACATACATTGTTGTATCTTTTGATCATTGATTCTATGAATGTGATTGTCCATCATGTGCTAGTTTTTTAAAATTTCAAATTTCGAAGAAGATGAGATCGTCTTCATGTTTTATGCTTTTTGGTCTCCAATGTAGAATGCATTGTCCCCATGTTAATTATACATCCTCTTATTGAAAAGATGTATTGTGGGGAGATTTTTATGCGGTAGCAAAATTAACTTATATTCATTCAATCATCAATTTCTTTACAATGTCGGTGGCAAAACATTTCTGTTGTATCTTGACTTTGATTTTATGCATCCAATCGGCCATCATGAGCCAGGATTTAAAGTTCAAATTTTCTAGCAAAAATTAGTCCTTTACTCGTGATAATGTTTTATGCACGGCTGGACTGAGATGGTGGAGGCAATAGTGACGGTGTCCAATGAAATGGTCATCTCATGGAGAGGTTTTTCTGCAGTAAGAAAATTTATTTATTCATTCAACCAATAATGTTTATGCAACGTCGGTGTCAAAAACCTTTATACGCATCTTGACCATTGACTATATGTATCGAATTGGCCATCACATGACATGATTCAAATTTCAAATTATAAATTTAATTTTTTTTTAAAATATATTCACAATGAATCTTGAATCGTGCACAAAAATGTCAGGAGTTCAATTGTGAAAACCATTTTTGAATCGGATGCTTCGTTGAGTAATTATCGTGAAAAAACGGACGAAATTAGAGTGGACGCGTGCATGTCAGCATGTGTCAGCTCGCGTCAGCCCATGTCAGGTGAAATAGCCAGCTTGTGGAGAGGTTTTTATGCGGTAACGAACTAGTTTTGATTCACTCAACCATTGGTTTGTATGCATCGTCGTGACAAAAACGTTTGTACGCAGTCTGACTTGGGAATTTACGCGTCCGATCTGCTGTGTCTGGAGGGGTCTGCGCGCGTCAGCACCTGGCCTGCTGACAGTTGGTTGGACTGGATAGGTTTATGAATTTTAAACCTTTGTATGTATCTTTGACTAGTGACTATGCAATTTTTTTAAACCTTTTGTATGCATCTTGACCAGTGACTATATGTATCCAATAGTCCATCACATGGCACGATTCAAATGACTATATGCATCCAATCGGGTATCACGTGGCACGATTCAAATTTTAAATTTATCAATTTTAAACCTTTATATACATCTTGACCAGTGATTACATGCAATATTTCTCAAACCTTTTGTATGCATCTTGACCCGTGACTATATGCATCCAATCGGCCATCATGTGGCACGATTTAAATTTTAAATTTATGAATTTTAAAAAAATTAAAAATATATTCACAATGGGTCTTGAATCGTGCACAAAAATGTCAGGAGTTTAATGGTGAAAATTGTTTTTGAATCGGATGCTTCATTGAGGAATTATCACAAAAAACGAAAGAAACTAAAGTGGACGCATGCATGTCAGAATTTTTATGCTTCGTGTGTACAAGTAGCTGGAGGTGCTGTAGTTGGATGTATCTATGCTTCATGTGTTTGTTCAATTTTTATGCCTCTGTGCAATTATTTTTTATGTAATACTGATAGTATAATCTATCATGGTGTTTGGTTCACTCGATGGTAATGTAAACAGTCCCGTGAATTTATGTATAGAAGTTGTTCGTTATACTTGAGTGAAATGTTTGATTTGTACTTACTATGTTTGTTTGCATCCACTCGGTGATTTAGGGGGAGCATGCTAGGACTGCTCCTGTTCTCTTAACGTGCGGAATTGGAGATGCTGCTAGCTTGTAATTCGATAGATGCATAGAAATTTTTTTGGGTGCATAAAAATTATGAGTGGTATCTATTCTGTTCACACAGATGTTTTATACCTTTCTTACCTCTGTAGGGTTTTTGTGCTTGCTAAAACGTTGTCCTATGCTTTTCTTTTGTCGTTGTAAGGTTTCTGTGTCTGCTAAAATATGTTTCTATTCCTGTCTTATCGCCGTAAGGTTTCTATGTCTACTAAAACATGTTTCTATGCTATTGTTGTGATGTAGGATGACTGGAATGAATTCTTTCATTTGGTGTGAGAGGTTAACGGTGGCTCGAAGATAGAACATGGCTTGTCACGTCCACGACTTTCTTAGTTTGCGCAGCGGGGGCATTGT